>JARFIW010001617.1:1100000-1122175 GCA_036346225.1 Platerodrilus igneus | reverse complement strand
TACTATAATACTTGTTCCGTTCAAGTGTAGCGGTCAACTGGTGATCTTCACGATAGCACCGTATCAGACATTGAGTAATTTTGTTTTAGGGAAGTTTCTAGAGCTTCTGTCCGGAATATTATAGTAGGGTTAAAAAACACTAACTCTAAAGACATTTACAATTTTAATTCCCAACTGCTTAATGTAATAATTGATGTAGTTGTCATTGCTTTGACCAAGCTACTTAATCTTTGTATCAAAAACTCTACTTCCCCTGTCTCCTTGAAATTAGCGAAAGTGGTTCCACTTCATAAAAAAGAATCTTTTACTTCACTGAAGAACTCTCGATCTATATCACTTCTACCGCTTTATTCCAAAATAATTGAAACTGTTCTTAAAGATCAGATGACAAGTTATCTAGAAGATAACGAACTCTATGTAACCAACAATTTGGTTTCAGAAGGTATCTTTCAACTGGTGATGTAATTAACTTATTAGCCGACAAAATTACTATTTCGTTTGACAAGGGTGAAAACTTCGTTGGCAATTTTCTCGAGCTTAGCAAGGCATTTGATTGTGTGGCCCAATTGTCTTTTGCTAGAGAAATTAAAATTATTAAATTTTAATGTTAGTAGTGTGAATATGATTTCCTCATACTTATCCAAAAGATCCTAGTGTGTGTATTTTAATGAAAAGTACTCTGGCCCTTTGGGTGTTTCATGTGGCGTGCCTCAAAGATTAATATTGGGGCCATTACTATTCCTACGTTTTATCAATGATTTCCCAAAAGCTATTACTGATGGTAGCATAATCCTATATGCAGATGATACCACTTTATATCGTCAGGGCAATGATATTAAGGATCTAATTCATGACAGTGAGGTAGCTATTGAAACTGCAAATGATTGGTTTAAGATTCATAAGCTAGCTTTGAATAATGATAAAACTGAACGACTAAAAAAAGATTTGCCTGATAAAGACCACTGTGTAAAGTTTTTGGGCATAACACTGGACTCTTCATTAATTTGTGACAAACATTGTGACAGTCTGAGTAGTACATTATGTCAGTCTATTTACTTCTTGTACTGCTTATAAGATTCTGGTTTTAGAGGTTTTAAAATCTGCATATTTGAGCATTTTTCATTGCTTTTTTACTTATGCAGTTCTATATTGAGGACACACAAGTGCTACTGAATGCATATTTAGATTGCAGCGCCGTGCTATTCGTGTTAATGCGAACCAAGGATATCGATCTGATTGTCGTGAGTTTTTCATTAAACTTAAAATTCTTACATTTCCCAGTATTTATATTTTAAATTGTTTATTATTTGTTAAAAAACATACAAATCAATATATGCAGCATAGTGATGTTCAATACCCGTTGCAGAACGAATTTGGTTATACCATTTCATCGACTATTTAGGAGTAGGTATGGGGCTAATTACTATGGCTGTATATTTTACAACTCCTTACACATTAGTATTAATAATTTGCCTATTAAACCGTTTAAAAGGGTTATTAAAAATTACTTGCTTGGTAATAGTTTTTATTCCATTGTTGAGTTTTTGAGCAAAGTGAACCGCTTTAGACTTTCTGTGAACTCTTTTACTAGTTAAACAAAAAGCTGTATTATAGAGATCTTTTCTTTTGACAATATGCTGTTCACCAGTGTGACAATACGTGTATTAAAAATAAATAAATAAATAAATAAATAAACACCAAGGAAATTTTGCTGATGGCCCCTTTCTATTCTAATAGATTGGAATTATTGGATAATTTTTAGGAACGCTCAAGCAATCCATCATTACTAACGTCTTTGGTGTACACTAATCGCGAGCAGTCTCTGCAAGAAATCTAACACAGGAACAAGCTTTTCGTTAATTGACTGTAAATTATTCATAATCAGTGTTAAAATTGCAGTCGGCTACTTTCAGAAATATATGACCATCGTTTAAGATAAATTTTTGAAAATGCTTTTAATAAATTATAATGCAATATGCTTGTTTATTTGATTACAAAATACTTTTCAAACCAATAGTTGAATATTTCGAATGGATCTGCACCTTGCCGAAGTTCTAGATTACTAGAACAGGTGAAATGGCTTGCGTGTTCTAATGAGCTAAAGAGCCAAACTACAGGTCCATCCAAAGTAGTAGGGTCGTTAGTGAGGAACCAGACGAAGATAGGTCCCCGATAAAGGTTAGCGGCTCTTTCGGTACTTAGATTGGCAGACACCATAGGGGTCGGTATCGCAGTCTAAGACACACTACCGCGATGTAGAAGGCAACGGGAAACCACCACATTACCTTCCGAATAAACAGCGTACCTAAATTAGAATAAAATGATGGCATTCTTTGGGGTAAAAGATTCCGGAGTTAAAATAGTCCCCCAATCGGATCTCCGGGAGGGGACTACTTCGGAGGATGCGATCGAAAAGTTAAGAATAAGAGTCAGGAACATTTTGCGAGTCGGAGCGTGGAATGTTAGAACTATGAAGCAAGTGGGTAAGCTAGAGAACCTAAAAATCGAAATGAATAGGTTATAACTAGATATAGTAGGGATCAGAACAGTTTAATCATTACAAACACATTATTTAAACATCATACTAAGACGATATACGTGGAAGATGCCAGGAGATATAGGAAGAAATCAAATAGATTACATTCTTGTTAGACAACGGTTTACAAATCAAGTAAAAGACTGTAGAAGCTACCCAGAAGTAGATATAGACACTGACCACAACATCATAATTATGAAGGCCGCACTTAAATTTAAAAATTTGAAAAAAAGAAACGGAAAAAAACACTTGCATCTACAGAAACTAAAAGATAAAGATATTCAAGAAAGATTCGAAAAAAGGTCAAATGAATTGCTCAAAGATATCGGGAAAATATCTGATACTAAGAAAGTAGAAACAGAATGGAATAACATTAAATCCAGCCTCGACATGGCGGCCAGAGATATTCTGGGGTATACACAAAAAGAAAATAAGAAACCATGGATAACAAAGGATATTCTGAATTTAATAGAAGAAAGACGAAAATACAAAAATAAATCAGACGAAACAGGAAACAGAGATACAAAGCAATGGGAAATTATTCGCAAATGCAGGAAAGCTAAAGAACAATGGATTGATGAAAAGTGCAAAGAGGTACAAACTAAGATGGAAGTAGGAAAGACAGATGAACCATACAAACTAATTAGAAATAATTTTAGAGATATAAAACCGTAGAGCAAAAATATAAGGGACGCGGGAGGAAATGTCATTATAGAAAATGTAGAGAAAGTGGGTAGATGGCAAGAATATATAGGGAATTTATATGCATGAGAAGAACTAACTGCATTAGAAAAGGAATCAGACATTGAAAATGATGACTAGAGATATCCTATACTTAGAGATGAATTTGAATTAGCATTAAAGGGTCTGAAGGTCGGAGAAATAGGGTATATAATTGTAAAACAATAGAAGGGGACCGAACTGCATCTAACTTGAAAGAACGGCGCCTATGATGAAAGACAACAAACATAGAACAAAAAGTTGTTGAAAGCGTATGTGTGGAGCACAGCACAGACAGTATGCCTACGAAATACGAGCAGTCTGAAAAACAAACACAAGAACAGTAGCAGCCTTTGAAATGCCGTTCTTCAGATGTATGAGGATGGACAGACAAAACGCACTACTACTAATAAGAACCAAATTCCTTGTATTTCTAGTTCTACGTCCTTTTCTGTACCTCCTTCGGGTCGTCCTACTACCATCACACTATACCCTTTTCAGCCATATGAGCTTGCGAACTACAAAATTGATTTCTACGGCTATCACGCGCCTACTTACTGAACATTCCCGAATAGGCACCAAAATTCTTCTGTCTTTAGCTGTTCAAATGATGACCGAACATGTCATACGTATTCACTTTCACCTCAGGCTGTGCCTCCTCCTCGAATTGAGACAATAGTTCAAACTAGTAACTTACAGGTAGCAACTCAAGAGTTTGCAGCCTTAAATGATTCTAACAAATAAATTTTTGTCGTGTCTGCAATAACAGATGTAGCTGCAGTGACGATAACTTATAATATTGACGGAGACGGTCTTGTTGAAGTTAGTGAACCTGTATTTATAATGCCTGTTGCTGTTGTCGTAGAAGTTTTACCTGCTAATGTTGCTTTATCTGCTGTTGTCGAGGAAGCAAATCCTAGTATAGCTTAAGTTCTACCTGATTCTGTTCCCTTATCTAGTATTGACAAAGTTTTATCTGCTTCTGTTCCTTTATTTAACACGGATGAAGCGTTACCTGCTTCTATTCTTTTATCTCACGTTAGTAAAGTTTTATATGATTCTGTTCCCTTTTCTAACGTTGACTCTTACAACCAATACCAAACACAAGCGGGGTTCTTCCATAACGTGTCATGGGTCTCCTAAACTACCAAAACCATTACTATCCCTAACATCGCAACCACCTTCTCAACCGCTTGTTACAACTTCTACATCCCTGTTATTCCCATTTTGCGGAAAATTACCCAATCAATACCCCACCTGTTCCGGTAACTCGACCTACGAAATCAAATAACAGGAGAAATAAGATGAAAAAAATAAACATAAAAAATACCTTACGAAAAGGTACTGACCTAGATGCATTTATAAACAATCTTAATGTTCTCGATACTGCTTTGCTCTCTTTCTGGCGACGGAGACGTCGTAAACCTCATCATCTTGTTCCAATTTCTTATAATGAGTCCGCTTTAATTTTTTCTCTCAGTTCTTGTACTCTCGTTCTTTTCGTTCCACATCCATTTCCTTTTCCTGTGGCAGGTCTTATCAGTATTCGTGCTGATGTAGTTTGATTCTCGATCCTCTTCTGTGGTATGTGCCTTTTAGACTTTTTCTTTTCTTCGGAAACTGCGACTTAGTCCAATTTTCGGTTTATTAGCGTTCCTTCTTTCTTTTTTTTCTGGGTCATCCATCTACGACAATTTCTTATTACCACAGCCTGAAGTATTTTTTTACTCCAGTTCTCTTTTTATTTCTTTACATACATTAATTTACTTCGTCGTTTACTTTTCTTACTTTTGGTTTTCTGCAGAAACCAACTTCTTTTCTTGGGGTTTAAACTTGGCTATTTTTTTCTTTGAGATATGCGTCCTGCGACGACTTTTGCAGTGTTAGGCCATTCAATCTTTTTTCTCGGCGAATGCTTTCCTATACCTTTTCTTTTCCTATGCTCCTCTGCATTTTTTGATTGCCTTTGTTTAATTTGGATTTTTCTTAGGTTTTCTGAAAAACTTTCTGAAGAATAATGATGCGCACTTAACTTCAACGAATACTGTTTTATTGTTCTTTAATGTATCAATTTTGTAAGTCAATTATGTGTGTGTTGTGTGTGTGTGTGCTCGCGTGTATGTGTGTGTGTGTGCGCGTGCGTGTGTGTGTGTGTGCGTGTGCGTGTGCGTATGTGTATCGTGTGTGCGTGCGTGTGTGAGTTGCAAAACTACATTTTAGTATATTTCACTTAATGATAATGGTTCAATAAACAATAGTTTTTTTAATTGAGCTCTAAGTTTCACATTAGAATCGGTTTGCAAAAAAAAGGTTTTGTGTCACCGTAACAAATGATACTTATAAATTACGCTTAGCTAACTATAGGAAGCCTAAACAGTTTTATTTCGGGAATAATTCATTAAAAGTAAATCGTTTTCCTACTTGAGATACCATGCGATTGTAAAAGCCAAATAGAGCTTTGAGCAGCGACGGCTTTATATCATCAAATAGTATGTGAAAATTTTCGTTAATGATATCGGTAGTTGCTTTGTTTAACGTCGGGTCTTTGAAAAGCCCCTCCACAAACATATGTGCTTTCGTAAACTCCATTGTTCCAGTAGTGTCGCGAATATGCAAATATTCGCTTCCATTGCGTTGGACTCTTTCTGCAGTCATTGCCATATCAAATAAGACGTCACCTAAAAAAGACGTATACGTAATTTTAATATTAGTTCATGTATCACTGGTTATACAAATTTTAAAGTCAGAAATGACATGCTAGAACTAGACTCTTGAAGATAAATATAATAAAAGTAATAATAATAATAATAATAATAATAATAATAATAATAATAATAATAATAATAATATTAATAAATTTTTAAACAATGAAAGTGCCGGAACAATTCAAATAAAAAGAGGCATTTTTCAGAGTGATTCCCTAATTCCACTTTGATTTTGTTTGTCAATGAATCCACTTTCATTACTCTTGAATTCTTGTAATGCTGGTTACAGTCTAGATAATAAAGAAAGACAATTCAAATATACTCATCTACCGTATATGGATGATTTGAAACTTGATGCAAAAAAACGTAATCAACTACATTCTTTAATATCCACTGTAAAAATTTATAACAGTAAGATAAAAATGTCATTTGGATTAGAAAAATGTGCAACACTAACCATCAAAAAAGGTATTCTGAAAAGTGATGTTGAAAAAATAGAAGAGTTTAAAATATTACCAAGTTCAAACGCATACAAATATGTAGGCTTTAAACAAAACAGATGTTTAAATACTGAATTAAAACAAGAATATAAAGAGATTTATCGCAAAAGGTTAACAAAATTGCTAAACACTAAACTAGATTCAAGAAACCTCTTTACAGCAATTAATACCTGGAGAGTAGATTACCTTAATTACACATTCGGTATATTAAAATGAAGTGACACCTAGATAGACTTACAAGAAGCTTATTAACAAAATTTGTATGCTTCATCCAAATTCGTCTACAGATAGGATCTATTTACGAGACAACAAGGAGGCTGAGGATTACGTAACATATACGACACCTCTAAAAATCAAGAAAACAAAATGAAAGATCGCTTCTCAAACTCTGGCAAAAAATTTCTAATAAATTTATATAAACATGACAAAAACTACACACTTTTAAATCTTAGTAACCCAAGAACTGCAAATTCATCTAGAATATTAAACAGAATTAGAAATTGGAAAGAAAAATCTTTGCATGGAAAATATCCAAACGCACTAAATGAACAGACAGTCGACACAAAAAAATCTGTGCATTGGGTTCAATCAGGTTACCTACACCCAGAAACCGAAGGATTTTTGATTGCTATTCAGGACGGTGTAATACGCACAAGGATAAATTGTAACTATTTTTGCTAGGCCTTACGTTGGATGGGTGCCACTGAAACGACTTCTGTTTTACAAAAGACATTAAGGCGCTAGAGAACAAAGTCTTTCGACATAGCTAGGTAGAGCAATGAGAAGTGGGGGGGGGGAAGTCGAATTCTGCTTGCAAACCAAAGTTAAGCTAAATCAATTAGGCGCCACCATGTCCTGAGATAATTACGATAATTGCAAAACACAGTTCTAAGGGCGGACGTGGAAACCCAAAGATAAAACGATCGCCTTCGCTAACAAAAACCTATTTTATTAAGATAAGACGCAGCTCCTGTAAGAAATTGCAAAGATTAAATAAATAAAAAGGTAGAACACCATTTGTGTCCTAAAAAAAATATAAAGAAATAATAAAAAAAATGTTTCCAATATAATATTGGCATCAAATTATTAGTCAGAAAAATTTTAGCTTTATGTAATTGGATTTGATCGCATTTGACCAAAATAAAAGTCTTAGATTTTGAACTAAATGTTTACTAAAAAAACTCTTTTAAAATATCGGAACTTGTAACAAAAAATTGTCATAATCAACTACATCAAAGTTAAAGTTTTAACTTTCCTTTTTTTTCTTTCATTAATCAACCAACTTTACTTTAAACATGAACTTGTTATACAAATTAAAGTGATAATGATTTGTAAGCATAACACAGTGAATTAAATTCTAACCTGGGCAGATCTTTTCAGGTAGATAACAAATTACTAGAACCTAACATAATGAGAATTTGAACTTTCATATTTACGTTTAATAATCTATGTATAGATAAAGCTGATCACAAAAATAGGCATGTTTGTTTAAATTGCATTACAGCTGCTCAAAACATTTGCTTTCAAGGCAACATCTGTCAACTGTGCAAAACAGAAAAATATGACATCGAAAACATACGTTGAACTTATCGAAGGTTCATATGAAACAAAGCATGTTATTTTAAAAAGCTAATTCGACAAAATTTCGTTTTACAGCTTGTAAAACCAGCTCAACAATTAATTGAAATTTACACAATTTACGTGTACTAAACATAAAAACAAGTTAACGTGTTCTAAACTTTAAAACACATGCAAAAAAATCTTACAGCTCAAAATCGAGAGAAGTCAAATTAAAAAGTCCACGGGACAAAAAATTAATCTAAGCTTAAATTTAAAGAAACCCTTTTACTAGAGCAAGAACTTTCTTACTCCTACCGATGCCAGTATCTACCAACTATAACTAAACACAACACAAATTATCTAACTTTCTCAAAAATAACAACTCCACTTCCTGGAGCTCAAGCAACTCTATCAACCATAAAGGACGCTACTATATCAAAACAGCATCACAATTCAAAATATTATCATCTCAAGGTGATAATCAAAACTAAAGTAACCAACCAACAGGTTACTTACAAAAATCGGATACAAAATATTATCATCTCAAGGTGATAATCAAAACTAAAGTAGCCAACCAACAGGTTACTTACAAAAATCGGATACAATATATTATCATCACAAAGCGATAATCAAAACCAAAGTAAGCTAACCAACAGGTCACTTAAAAAAAACGGAAGGGAATGCACATCACCCCCATAACTCAATGTGCTAGAAGTCCTGCCTTCACCAATCTTAAACTCCCACACAAATATCTCTCAAACCAAAACTCTGAATACAAAACCGAACCAGTCAGGGCTGAAATCTCCTTCACCCTACTGATTATCCTATCACTAATTTTCTAATATCAACACCTATTAGTGATGTATCAAATGGTGAGGTTCACCGAACAAACCTCTGACCTTATCAAGCAAAAATTAAAGAAAGGTCGAAAACAAGGGAAAGAATATGCCAATATTCTCTCTACCTAATTATGTAGAAATCAGGACTAACAATATATATAGTCGACTTATTTTTACTTTCTAATAATATCTTCTATTAATGCGCGACGAATTTAACTAGTATGTACATTAATCTACACTACAAAACTACTATACAAAATTTTGGCTACATGTTTCCATAACCATACAAAATTTTCAAACAAAATAAGTTGCAAAAGGACAGTCTTCATTTAGTATTAGTTAAAACTATACTAAATCAAAAATCAAAACAAAACGAAACAAGCAAACGATTGATTTACTTATAATCAAAGAAATGACCGGACTGGAACTAAACTTCAGGATCATTATTTTCATCTGGATCTGATGCAGCAAAGGGCTTCAAGTCTTTAACATGCCATTTTCCGGCTTTTGAGAACGAAATAATTTATACATTTAAAAGAAATTAATCTCGATGATAGCTATCAAAAAAAAATATCAGTGTTCAGGTACACTCTCACCCTACTACCAACCGAACTGTCGAAACAACTACAATGCTTTACAACGCCTAAATTTGCTAGAGTGACAAACCCTCTACGAGTCTCACCTAGACTAACAATCACAAATTACATCAACTCAAAAAAAATTATGATGCAAAAATTCTAGAGCGACCAACTCACCTCGAGTCTCGTCTAGACTTACGTAATGCTGAGCGACCAACTCTTCCTGAGTCTCGTCTAGACTAACATACTGCTGAGCGACCAACCACGACAACAAGTTCCGCCTAGACTAAATTGCGTTGCAATGCCGATTTAAATAAAAAATTTGCTAACAAAACAAAGACGTGCCTATGCACAGGAGCAATTTTCAAATGATATGACGAGAGCTTAAACCAATGTACCTAATTTACCGAAACATTATTTCTTGTTCTCTGTATTTAGTAACTGTATAATACAAATTATGTGAATTATTAATCATGTGGTTCGCTTATTTTTGAACATGACTAACACGAAGCAGAAATCTCTTTACTTTCCGTTGCAAAATCTACTTTACAACTCGAAAGGTCAATCAGACAACCAGGCTTATCGTCTCCTTTAGCTAATAGTCTACCTAAAAATTTTCTTTTCTCAAGAACTGGTCTCTCACTCACTACTCCTCTGATTTTCAGTTCATATTCCAGTTCCTCTTTAAGTAAACAAACAATTTGGAACTTTTCAGACATGATTGTGATAGTTTAATATTTTAATGAAATCAAATTGATAAATCTAAATGATTTAAGCCTTACGAAAATTGTCAAAACAAATTCGGACAACAAAAGGTCAAAGTCAAAAAGTGTATTTGGTAAAAATAGGTTTTTGCCAAAACAATATCAAATAAAATCTTTATTGGGTCAAAATAAAATTAAAGTTAAAAATAAATTTGACTAAGGTAATTAATTGACTGAAGGAGGGTCAATGTCTCAACTAAACTTATGCCAAAACAAATTTCAAGAACATTAGCAAATTTAAACAAACAAATTTTGAAACTAAGTAAATTTTGAGCAAACAAATTTCGAAGCCCTACACGTTGCGGCGTCAGTGTATCGACTTTTGTGTAGGTTGTGGCGCAAGTAAAACATATGCCCCACGTTGGTTTTTTGTTTTATGGGCGTGGTAACCCAATGATAGGACATTGCCTTCTTTAACAAAAATATGTCTTATATAAATATGAGGCAGCCCCTGTAAAATAATTGCAAAAAATTAAATAAATAAAAAAGTAGAACTCCATTTGTGTCCTAAAAAAAAATAAAGAAATCATAAAAAAAATGTTTCCAATATAATATTGGCATCAAATTATTAGTCAGAAAAATTTTAGCTTTATGTAATTAGATTTGATGGCATTTGACCAAAATAAAAGTCTTAGATTTTGAACTAAATGTTTACTAAAAAAACTCTTTTAAAATATCGGAACTTGTAACAAAAAATTGTCATAATCAACTACATCAAAGTTAAAGTTTTAACTTTCCTTTTTTTCTTTCATTAATCTACCAACTTTACTTTAAACATGAACTTGTTATATAAATTAAAGTGATAATGATTTGTAAGCATAACACAGTGAATTAAATTCTAACCTGGGCAGATCTTTTCAGGTAGATAACAAATTACTAGAACCTAACATAATAAGAATTTGAACTTTCATATTTACGTTTAATAATCTATGTATAGATAAAACTGATCACAAAAATAGGCATGTTTGTTTAAATTGCATTACAGCTGCTCAAAGCATTTGCTTTCAAGATAACATCTGTAAACTGTGCAAAACAGAAAAATATGACGTCGAAAACATACGTTGAACTTATCGAAGGTTCATATGGAACAAAGCATGTTATTTTAGAAAGCTAATTCGACAAAATTTCGTTTTACAGCTTGTAAAACCAGCTCAACAATTAATTGAAATTTACACAATTTACGTGTACTAAACATAAAAGCAAGTAAACGTATTCTAAACTTTAAAACACATGCAAAAAATCTTACAGCTAATAACGAACCAAAAATTGCATTAGCCGCTTCACAACAAATTGAGACGGGATTTCCGTTCTTCAAGCAAAGTTACCAGCCATTCTAATTTGAAACGACTGCATCCAAATTAACTTCCATAATTCCTTATCAGACAAATTTCTTATTAGGCAAAGTTCAAATCGACTGTTCCTAAATAACGGTAATTCTTTGAATCCTAGATGACGAATTATATTTGTTCCATTCTTTATTGTCGAATTATATTTTGTCGCATTCTACAGGTCGCGCGTTATTAGAAAATATCCCAACGATCAATAGTTGATGCGAAGGTTGCCAGCCTCCAGCCGAAAATACATCTTAACACAGCTTGTGCAGGCGGCCGACCGTCTGTTAAAACCAGAGTCGAGCGGTCGCGCCGTCAGAGAGGGGAACGCGAAACAATCAAACAGAGATGTACTTGAAAATAGCTTTATGCGACACAGATATATTAATATAATTAGATCCCTAAGGAACAATGCACGCTTAGCGCATTATTCTTGTAATTCAATGCAATTAAATTACGACTTGAAAAATAAAAATGTTACAAAATAAAGGATAAATAAACATATAATTAAAGAAAATATAGAAGACAAATGTCGAAAATGTAACCAAATTGGAGAAACGATCGAACATGTCACTGCTGGATGTTCCATCTTAGCACAAAATCAATATTTAAATCGACATAATGAATTTGCAATGATTATTCATCAACAATTAGCTATAAAACATAATCTTAAGAAAAATCCACCACCTTACTACAAATACGTACCGTCTGCAGTTTTAGAATCTAAAGAGACATTACTTTACTGGGATCACCAAATTTTGACAGATCACACAATTAAATGCAATAAACCCGATATATTATATACATATAAAACAAAAAAGACATAGCAGTTCCATTAACACAGAAGTTAACAAAGACTGAACACCACAAAATTGAAAAACATGTGAATCTATGTATTGAAATAAAACAATTATGGAAACTTTCACATATACACATAGTTCCACTTGTGATAGCAGTTGACGGAATTACTGGTAAGAAATTTCAAGGATATTTAAAAAAAATTGGTTTATCACACAAATTACTTCACACTTGCCAAAAAGCAGTAATATTACAAACCTGTAATATAGTCAGAATGTTTTTGAGCATAACAGGTTAAAGAGAATTGTTTTCCTGTTAAATATAAATTACCAAAAACTACAGTTTTTGTGAATATATGAATAATATTAATAATAATAATAACTATATTCCTCTCAGAGGTCTGTTAGTTCCCAAACAGGTACGGGCATGGCAAACCCGAGGTACCCGAGCTCAGCAATCCGCTGACCTGCCCTTATACTCCCTCATCCCCCCCCTATAGAGCTCGACCAAGCACACCAGCCAGGCGTGTCTGGGTACAGCACTTTCCCTTACAGGCCTTGCTCGCGTCACCACATTCCTCCCACATGGGACGAGGTACAGCTGGACTAAACTCTCTCCGTTGGGTTCAACTCGCCCGGGTACACAAACCATGTGTATGGGTACAGTTGAACTTAAACCTTATCCCCCTCCCTACCTTGTACATACCCCTACTTTCCCTCCTTATACCTAATCTTCTTTCTGTTTCCGAATGGGGTCGGATTAAAATAGCCTCATGGTACGACCACCTGTCGTAGAAGACGACTAAACAGCCATACACGCACTACACTTTCGCACGCAAACGCCACTTACAGTCCAGACATACAGGTTTTGCAGACATCGCCGTTTCGCCTTTTCACCCTTTGCAATTTCTGCAGCGGGAGGTATCAGCAGAGGGTACAGTTCAAAAACCGGGTGTGGCGCACCCGAGCCGCCAGACAGGGCAGGAACCTGAACCTCTTCTAACCAAAGAGGAGGCTGTCCTATCAGCTGGCGGATAATTTTGCCCCCTTTAGTAGTGCTGGGTGGTGCCCAGGTTGGGCCTTGCTGATGGGGGCGGGAGACTTTGCTGAGGCCACTGCCCTGCAACTTCTGCTGGGGGTTGATGAGGTAGGGAAGCCATGGTGTGTGTCATATAAACACACATTCACACTTACACTCGCGCACACACCTCATACATGTACAAGCTAAGGCACACCTCAAAGTAAAACTCACAGTATAGAACTACACAATACACATCTACTAATGCAAAATGGATAAGTTGATTTATGATGAAACGTTAAACGCGCCATGTCACTCATTAGAGGTCCCAACCTCACTATCAGAAGCATCAGGGAGATAGGCTAACCATGATGTCGACTCTCAGCCTACATATGCCAAAACTCGCAAGAACCTGGTTTATGAGTCTTTCGAAGTGGAGTATCTTCCACGAAATACTGGTGTAAGACCAGTAGGAAGAAGTAACAAAAAGTATTTGGCAATTTTTATAGGACTGAGAATTTTGCGTGTCGTGATGTTTCGTTTGTATCGTTTTTTGTGATTAAGAGAGCAGAAGGGGATTTCTTTAATGCGAACCCCTTTATTATTTCAAAAGTGAGAGAAAGAGAGATAGGGCAGCTGAAAGCCATTAAGAAGGCAAAAGACGGTCTTTTTGGTAGAAGTATCCGATTTAAAGCAATCAAAAAAATAACCAGTTTCAAGCTTTTCCACGATATGGAAGTAGAAGTAGTCCCCCATCGAACTTTAAACTACACTAAATGAGTAATAACATGCAGGGACTTTCTACATAGCCCAGTAGAGGGTATTGTCCAAGAATTAAAATCTAGTGGTGTCATAGAAGCTAAAAGAATTGAAGTTAGAAGAAGGGATAGAATAGAGGAAACTGGGTCTATTATCTTGACATTTAATGCAATACGTCTCTCCGAAAAAATTAAAGGGACTTTCTACAATTTACCGGTTCGTCCATATATTCCATCACCAAGGAGATGCTATCGCTGCCAAGAATTTGGTCACTCCTCAATCAGCTGTAAGAAAAAGTGCAAACTGTATATGCGGTCTCCTCCTACATAATGAGAGAGAGTGCCAAAATCCACCAACCTGTATAAACTTCTCTGGTGATCATGTAGCTTCATCAAGAGAATGTGCTGTTTTCAAAAGAGAACAGGAAATAAAATATATTTAGACCATCAAGAAAATTAGCTATTTCGAGGCAAGGAGAGAAGTATTAGCAAAATATCCAAATCAAGCTACAACTTTCTTCGAGCAAGTAGTGCGTAAATCATCCCAGCAATCACTGAATATAAACGATCTAGTGACCAGATTGGTTCCAGAATTAACAGAAGCGATGGCGAACACTTTTTATCTCCCTTTTCAAGTATCACATGCTGCGAAAAGGGAAAGCATTCAAAATCAACAATTAATTAATGTTCTCCCAGAAATAACCGTAACACAACCAACACTCTCTATAGAACAAAAATTACCATCAAAAATACTTCAACTGGAACATAGTCAACAAGAAAGCACAAAACAACAAGGACAGCTAAGCATTCCGCCCCAGTTCAAAAAACCAGAGCAGACGAGACCAAAAATCAGAATACGACAGTGATACCTCTTACGAGAAGAAAACCAAAAACGGACAAATCTTCAGACAAAAAGAGGGGACGACCCTTTAGTAAGAATAAAGGGAGCAGAAATGCTAGTCCTGATAGGAAAGAACATCAGTAAACTCTGTCCAGCATTTGCAAATATACGAACCATACCTAACACAATTGACTCAATACTGAGAAAGCAACTAATGTGCACTGTTTGTGAAAACCTATTTTTAAAATTCGCTAACTTTAATATCTTACAACGGAACTGTAATGAATGTGTAACGTACCATGAAGAACTGAAGTTACTATTAACTGAGCTATCCCCTACAATTGTATGTTTTCAGGAAACTCACTTCAGACCTGAGGACAGGTTTAGGCTTCGCGGTTATAATACTATACGAAAGGACGTCCCCCCTGTTTCCAGAGCTAAAGGAGAGGTCGTAATTTTTATAAAGATGGGAGGGACTTTTCAAGAACTTCATCTGCACACCCAGCTCCAGGCGATAGCGTCAACAATTGAATCGCCGATAAAGGCCTGCATTTGCCACGTGTATTTGCCAAATGCTAACTGGAAACAAGATCATCTCAAAGACCTCGTCCATTTGCTTTGCTGGGTGACTTTAATGCCCATACTCCGCTGTGGGGCTCTATTACTAGAAACGTATCTGGCCGTGTAGTCGAGTATCTTCTTGAGGAAAATTATATAGCTCTATTAAACGACGGTCGGCCTACCCATTTTAACGCCAGGGACGGCAGCTTCTCGGCAATAGATCTAACTCTCTACAGTCCGATCCTCAAGGTACGCCTAAGATGGCGGATAGCAGATGACTTGTATAGCAGCGACCACTATCCAATTGTATTGTCCTGCGAAGACAACCCAGAAACCATAACACCGCTTATCAGATGTCAGACAAATAAAGCTAACTGGTCATTGTTTGCAGAGCGTATCCAGCTGACTCCTATGTCTGAAGACTGTAATGCAGCAATTGCAGAATTCACAGAGAGCGTGACTAATGCAGCGTTGAGATCTATTCCAGAAACTGGTGGTTCTCCCCGCAGAGAGACGGTGCCTTGGTGGAATGATCAAATTAAGCTGGCAATACTAAACAGAAGACAGGAATTACGTACATTTCGTAGCAATCCTACGCAGGGGATCTTAATTAACTTGAAACGAATGTGGGCAGCGGCACGACGATTAATAGTGGAAGTCAAGAAAAAGTCATGGGAGGGGTACATATCTACAATAACACAAAACACACATGTGTCTGAAGTTTGGAAGATGGTCGGTGCTATTGCTGGGAGGAGTCTGACTCCTCCGATATCTGGCCTGAGGTCGGACGATGAAAGCATGTCTAGCCAATCACGAGACATTGCCGAGATTTTTGGTCGGTAACTGACACAAACGTGTAGCTCTAATAACTATGTTGCTAGTTTTTTGCGTACGAAAGCTGTTCGTGAGTTACCACTGGGCTTCAGCACCATTTGTGGAGGATTATAATTACAATGCTCCTCTAAGTATGGTTGAGTTAGAGGAAGCTATCGGCGACTCTCGGGAATCCAGCCCAGGTCTTAATGGAATCACAAACTCAATGATTAAGCAATTTCCATAATTCGTGCGAATGCGATTGCTAGACCTTTTAAACAAAATATGGACAAGTGGAGATTTTTCAATACTTTGGAAAGAGGCAATAATTGTGCCTATACTAAAGGAAGGCAAGAACCTAATAGATGCATCCAGCTATCGGCCGATATCGCTTACCTGGTGCCTAAGCAAAATATTGGAGCATATAATTAGTAAGAGGGTGATGTGGTTCTTGGAAACAAAAGGTCTGTTAGTCAAATACCAATCTGGTTTTCGACGCTATCATTCCACCCTTGATCACCTAGTGGGTCTGTAAAGTGCAATATATAACTCATTTATGAACAACGAACACTTGTATGCTGTTTTTTGACCTTGAAAAGGCGTATGACATGACATGGCAATATGGCATTCTTGAAAAGTTGAACGAATGGTGAATGAGAGGACCACCGCCTCAATTTATTATGGCTTTCCTCTCCACCAGATATTTTAGAGTACGCGTGGGGAATGTATATTCTAATTTGTTCCCATTAGAAAATGGTGTGCCACAACGGTCTACCCTGAGTGTTACACTGTTTGCTATAGCGGTAAATGATATCGCAAAAGAAGTTCTACCACAAGTGGAGCAACGCTTGTATGTAGACGATTTTGTTTTGATAGCATCGTCTAAACTCTCAAAAAACCTAAATAAGATAATGCAGAAAGCCATTAACCAGCTAGTGGCAAGCCCAGAGTCGTGAGGGTTAAAGGTCTCGAAGACAAAGACGTATAATGTCCATTTCTGCGCTCACGCAGACCTCATTACAGCCCTAAGCTGACTATCAAAGACATCCCGATTTTGGTGGTCCAATCTATCAAATTCTTAGGATTGACGTTTGACTGCAAGTTGACGTGGAACTTGGTTGTTAGGTGCCGGAAGGCCCTAAATATCTTGAAATGTATGTCCAGCATTACTTTTACGCCTCTAGGTGTCGCTGGTTCTGTCTAAGCTGGACTATGGCTGCGTGGCGTACTCATCAGCAAGAGTGTCTACGCTAAAAGCCCTCAATGCAATCCATCATAATGGTATCCGTTTGTCAACTGGAGCCTTTTGTACCAGCCCTGCATCGAGCCTTTGCTGTAAATCAGGCCTGTCACCATTATACTCGTATAATGAAACATCGAACAAGCTCCATCGAGCAATAAGACGAAAACGTCTTGGGAAGCTTTTGCGTAGTGTCATTCTACTTCACGACAATGCTCGACCTAATGTTGCTAACGTAATGAAAGAAAATCTACAGCAAAAGAAATGAAGGATATTAGAGCATCCACCCTATAGTCCCGATTTATCGACTTGCGATTTTCACATTTATGGACCACTGAAAAAAGCGATAAAAGGTAACCGTTTTCAGTTGAACAAAGAAGTATAAAACGCCATAAAAGAATTTTTTGAGCAGCAGCCACAAGATATCCTTAGACAGGGTATACCTAGGTTGACGAAACAATCGAATATGTGCCTTAATCGTAGTGGTAATTATTTGTAAATTTAGTAGTCAACCAAAAATGGTTTTCAATTAAACAAGCCTCGTACTTCAGAAAAAGAAAGCGACAATCTTTAACATTTTTTTTAATTAACAAACAACATTGTGTCTAAAAAAACCGCCCACGCTAGGCGCCAGTTACTGCGTCACCAATTCGGGCGCCAATTGTTGTGTCCCGGTTTGAGTTTCAATTATTATGTGCTTTACACTTACTTAATTAAATTTAAACTTCAAATGCTGCAATTTTCTTTGTACAAATTTTAAAATAACACTCACCATTCGATTCTTGGTGACGAATTCATCTCAAGCATTTTAGTGGGGTCTGCAACCCTCGATTTTTTTTGGCGTGGTAATGGCCCGTATTTATTGTTGTGTTCTAAAGGATGTGTACAAAAAAAAAGAAAAAAGACGAAGGTAACTTAAGCACTACATCGATATATGGTAAGACATCCTGACAAAACACAACCGTTCGAGTTAACTTCCGGTACTGAAGTGTCTACTTAATTCCCGGCATAATTAATTCGAGGTTCAGTAAAAGTTTTATATCCTTTCCCGGAGAACAATTAGAAATCCTTGACATAGTATCTAAGCGTATTGATACATAGTAAGTTATTGTAACCCCATAATGGAACTACTTATTTATAACCTACTCAATGCCGGATCCACAAAATACGGAGATTACTTTACTTTTAAACTAAATACAGTAAATTTAATACATGTACAAAGTGGAAACTGGTTATCCAATAATTGAAAAGCTATGTTACGTGTTAATTTAATTCACAGGTAACACTTTTCAAGCGTAAATATCTAATTGTTCAAATTCTTTCTAAAAGATTTTGCTGTTTACTTCAGATAGGATAATCTTATATATTTCGTAAAATGGTATGAGAGGTTTTGACTTTCGCATTATTTTGAACTTTTTAACTCCCACTGGTATAGGCTTTAAATGCTCGGCCTTTTTGTGTGGGGGTGTTTAATTTCTTTCAGATCCCTAATGGTTTCCTCATTTGTTCTTACTTTCAAAACTGTGGTATCCCCGAAAATCTGAGAATACTTACGACTGCAAATATTTTTATTAAATTTTTTTAAATCTAGCTAACATTAAATTGACTAATGAACATTTAACTAAGATTTTCAACCTCATTGGAATACTGCATTGCTTTACCTTTATCATAAAACAGATAATCCAGCGTTTGTGATTTTGTAATTAAAGCGGGTTCGCCTTCCCACTTCAACTTACTCGGTTTGTAAGAAATATATTTTTACAAGTTAGCGCGTTTTCCAATTTTGCTTCACCGTAGTTTCATTTTCCGTCTTTCGAAGTTCACTATTTTTTTGGCGTGCGCATCTGAACCGTTTACATCGCGATTGCAATAGATACAAAGTGACAGCAGAACTTAACTTTGAATGGTTCCAATAATGTCCCTACAGACTTACTGGCATTAATTTGTAGAAGTCCACGTCCCTTTAAATTCAGAAACAAGATTTTTGAGTTCGTTTCGTAGTTCCCTTCTATCCGTACTTTTGGAACTCTAAATTTGACTCTATTGAGAAATAACTTCTTCGACATCTTTGACCTAAAATCACATTTTTTTTAAGTTGTGTAATTTATCAACTTACCTTCTTACATTACGTCTGTGATTTCGGTGTTTGTCATTCCGTATATCAAAATCTTTGTCAAATTTGTAGCAATGCCAGAACTAGTTGTTCCACTGTGAAACTGAATCTGTGGAATAGGAAGTGGATCAAATGCGGGTAAGTCGAGTTGTGGTATTCCATCCTTGTGACGCTCAATATAATCTTGTATTGCCTTTTTAACACATTCAGAAAGATTACCTTCATTTAGATGGCATATGTGAAAAAAATCAGCTGAAAATATATAATAATCTTTAAATAAATTTATTGATATTTCCAATTTACTAACTCATATTGTAGATTTAAAATATATACAGGATGTATCATTAACAATGTGACAACAGTTAACTGGAGATACTACGTATCAAATAATGACGATTCAGTCAAACTTTTCTTATCCGAATGCTGATGGTTTAAGAAGTACAAGGTTTTGAAGGTTATAATTTTATTTCAATGTTTTTGGCATTATTCTAAAAATTTTTGGGCTATCGACTTGAAAAGTTGCATCTTTATGCTTTTGCGTACAGAAAAAAGAATATAATACTATTTTTGACTTTGACCATAGAGAGTGTCCATTTTTAATTGACAGCATGCTGACTGCACAGCTTAATTTGCAATTATTGCAGGAAGAAGTTGAACCAGCAATTGTGGATTCAGTTCCAGAGGAAGAACTATATTACCAGCATGATGTATGCCCAGCACATTGTAACAATTTTATTTTCGCATTAAAAATCTCTTCATTAAAGGTACAACGAATGTTAAAACACCTTTATTAACTGAAGTAATAATACGTGTAACAATCAAATTTTTGCATTAATACAGTATCTAGAGTCGTTAGTCTATTTGTTTCGGAGGTCGGTGTATTCCACAGCCACAGGCACGCGCGTGAGAGGATTGACAACCCCCCTCGGGACCCTCCCACCATGCAAGAACGCGGCAGGGGCACTCGTCGATAGGTAAAAGCAGCGACAGCATGCATCCGAAGAGAATGGCGAGTGACCTCCGGGTCGCAATAATTGTGTGACACACTTCCTGAGTAACGGTTGGTATTGTATATTCGTTATCATAGTATCTAATTTAAAAATTTGTTTAGCGCAACTACGACTTACAAACTACGACTTACAAACTACGCAACGAAAATTATATTTATAACTAAGATTAGACCATGGAAGATGACGCTACAAAATTTATGCAACTTTGAATCAATGTAAGAAACCCACTTCGCTTCAACACCTGTATTTAAAGCATGGAAAGCGGGAATAATTAGCTGCAGACTCCGCACGGCGATGCAGTTCCCAATCTGGCCAAGGACAGCAGCCCGGGGTTTGGTTCGTAATAGCTTTAAGATTTCCTCAGTGCTTCCTTCTAAAAGCACGTTATTTCGTTTTGTTTTATAGAAGCACAAATTTGTTATTCAGTTTATCTGTAGCTAAGCTGGTTTTCTCCAGTATCAAATTTAAATTTCACTTAGTTTCGTAGATATGTGACTACACGTGGCTTCAGCATAAATTAACAGCTGCGGCTACGTCACTTGTTTGTTTGAAATAAGCCGTCAACAATTGCACAATTGCAAGCAGATGTTTAGTATTACATTACTACCACCTTTGATAAAATTAGAGAATATCTTTGTGAATATTTTGACTTCAAATCGATTTTAATACTGTTAACTTAAAAAGAAAGTTTTGTATATTAATTTGTAAATGACCTACACAGATCTGATTGGGTTAGAAAACCTTAGTATAACCAGTCACACTGGGTTGTAATATATTTGAGTAAGAATCAAGTTGATAAACTTTACATTAATTTTTCAAGTAATTCAATTATTCATTTTATTTTATTGCATTAAATTTTATTTACAGAAACAGAAAAATTCTTTCTAGTAAATTTATAATCCACGCTTAAAGTCTTTTTATTCTGATCTAGTTTGATCAGACCTGATAAACAAAAACAATAAGAGTTAAATTTTATGGTACCCTTATGTAGGAAACATTCTTTTGCATTTTTAGATATATTTGAGGGACACAAATAGTGTTCCCATTTTTATGTGACTTAATTATTATTTTTCCTTACAGGAACAGCGTCTTATTCTGTAAAGACAGGTTTTTGTCAGCGAAGGCGATCTTTTTTTCTTTGGGTCTCCACGTCCGCCCTTAGAAATTAGCCATGCCATTTACATGAATCAATCTGGACTTGGTGGCGCCTGTTTGTTTTAGTTTGAGTGTGACCCCCCACAGATTTCGACTTACCCCCATTGCTCATAGCTCTACCCAAGGAATAGACCCCTAGTTACGTCGGAAGACTTTGTTTTGCAGACACCTAACTTGGAGCATGGTGATTATAAAGTAGTGTCGGCCAAAAGTTTAGAAAAACGTTTCACTAGCGCCCATGCGTGAGGCTAGCGGAGCCAATTAGAGAGAAAAAAAATAGTTACAACATAATAACATAATTGTATGAAACTATTTAGACGATTTATTTCCGTAGCA